>OX940807.1:7583788-7626031 GCA_954870605.1 Acer campestre
GCAAACCAACAAGAGATTTTCTTCTAAAGAAGAATGGTGAGATATTATCACATAAACAAAATAACAAAAACTTCCCTTATCTCTTACACAAAATGCATTATCTCAAGTGAATAAATGTTATCACATTAAAAGCACTCCCTTAGATCCTTAACACAGTATGAAGATAAGAATTCTATTCTCCCCCTTAAGATAAAGTCTCCAGTAAGCACAAAGAAAAGACAATAGTGAGATTTCTCCCCTTATAAAGATGGTGAGGTTTCTCCCCCTTTTTGTCAAGGAATAGACAAAGGGCACAAGAGATAAAGAACGAGATAGTAAGCAAACAAATCGTATAGAAAGTGTAGTTGAATAAACTAAAGCTCCCCCTTAACATATTATCACCAAGTAGATTTGTTCACAAGGGACTCATATATTCACACGTTCAGCAAAAAAAATATTACATCACTTTTCAAAGTCCAAGAGAGTATCATAGATTTTTATTAATCTCTCAAAAATATTCTCACATTGCTAATGAATAAAGCATATAAGTGATTGCTTTATTTCTACACAAAGTGTAGCCCCCTTTTCGTATCATTTTGAGTAGGTTTCTTGAGTAAAACTGGGTTTTTAATGTTTCATTTGAGGTTTTTGTAGGTTTTTCTGATAGCAGGGGTGTTTCGGCTCTAAATGGAGATCTTTGGGCAATTAGCGCAAATATGGAAAGTCTGGGGGCTTTGATCAGAGCACCGCGGTTGGTGCACAAGTGGCAAGGAGGCGACAAAAATCCTCCAAAGTTGCCACGCATGAAGCACCGCGGTCGTGCAACAGCGGCAGAGAGGCGACAGAAACCCCTCAGGGTTGCCGCGGTCTATGTGCCGTGGTTGCTCAACCGTGGCAGAGAGGCGACAGAAACTTCTTAAGCTTGCCGCGGTTGTCCAACCGCGAAAATGGCAACCGCGGCAGTGCGGCCTTTCGCATTCCAAAGGGCAGTTTGGTCATTTTTGGGCCCATTATAAATACCCCATTTTAGGTCTTTCAGAAAGACCTTCCCTAGCTCGAAATATTGCAGAAAGTTATCATCTTGGCTCATCCCTTCACACATCACCAACCCATCCCTTACAACCCACCAAAATCCTACCTTTCCCTAAGATCCAAACACACCAATCCCACCTCTTTTCCATAGCCCTCATCACTTCACCTTTTGAGCAAGAAGAAGGATAGAAAGAGAAGAAGATTCAAAGAAGAAGAGGAAGCTCTCCACATAGTTTTCTCTATACTCTTTCTCTTTTATTCTTTATTGTAGCCATGTACTCTTTATTTCATATTTCTTGTATGGCTACTAGTTGTAATATGATGAGCTAAACTCATAGAGCTAGGATTTGATGAAACCCTGCCCTTGACTATACTTTTAAATGAATTGATTCTTGTTTATCCCCTATATGCAATATTGTTGTTTGTATGGGTATTTTATTGTACTGAATGCTTTTCAATTTATTGATCTCCTTTTGAATGATTTTTGTGGTATGTTATGCACTAACCGGAGACGCATGCCACGTGTTCGATAAAATGCTCCCCCTATGCATGCTTAGAAAAGTAGACCTACTTAGGCTAGCGTATAGGACTCATTTAGTACACCAATGTCCGTAATGAACTCATTCGTACATTTCGGGTAATCGAAAGATAAGCTTGGGTATGTTTTGAGTGTGGCTTACTCTACTTGACCAAGATTGTGGGTCAATATAAGGGTGTACGAGTATATAAGTTGCAATGAGCACGTTTGGGGGGTGAATAACTGAATCTAAATAGGAAGTCAATATAAGGGTGGGGTGTAGTCAAGTTCTAGCATATTTCTCTCCATTATCACATTTGAGTTTTATTTCGTGTTTTTCATTTCATTGTTTTAGCATTAGTCTTAAATCAAGATAGTTTACTTTGTTTATTTTGGACTACTATCATTATTGATTGTTTGAATAGCAAATGGACTAATCAATTTCGGTAATCGATCACTCGATTTCTTGGGAACGAACTTTACTCTCTATTGTGCTACTCTCCGACCTCGTTCTATTTCGAGTGTCACTTGAGTGATAGCCAATAAGCAAATATGTGTGTGTGAATGCTTCTCACATATATAGAAGAAGTAATTGTGATATCAACATGCAAACAATTTCCACACCTATCCAACTAAAGTGTTTCCAAAAATAGGTCAAACCGATATTCATCCGTATTTTCGCTTTAAAAAAATAGTTATCAACATGTGAGCGTGTGTGTGCATGTGGCTCGTTTTCCCGTTTCTATTTGTCAACCCGAGCTTTTCACAATTCTCAACTATACACCATTAAGCCTTTTGTTTTTCATTTCTTTTAGGCTTTAGAATCAAAGATTTTTTTTTTTTAATGATTCTTTTCAACTCTTTTTTTATTTTTCTAGCAAAAACATATACACCTCTTGGCAGCTTTCACTCAACACAAAGTGGTAGCCCTTTCGAACATTGGGCGGCTTCACAACCAATGCGTGTAGCCCTTTCCAAGAGGGTGCTCATTGAATACTATGTAGTGTCGAAGCAAAATGGATACATATCATAGGTCATTTATCATGTACTATGCAATAGGCTTCTAGATGCATCCATTATCTACACATATTCAACCACATATACTCAAAACTAAAACATATAAGAGAAGCATTTGTGCACTTTTCAAAAACAAGATTTTCAAGATCAAGTGCATGATCTAGAAACAATAAGAGTTATTAGCTTAAGATCATTACTTCTCAAGTGAGTAGCTCTCAAAGATATTGATATACAAATAAAGTTTTGCTCATCAAGTCACCCACATTCACACAAGCACATCAATTAACACAAATCATGCCAATGGACATTGTAAGAATTTTAAACCTCTCTTTGTCCAAGGGCTTGGTGAACAAGTCTGCAAGTTGATTTTTAGTAGGCATATGCTCTAGAGTTACAATAGAATGTTCAACTAGATCTCTAATGAAATGATGCCTAATATCAATGTGCTTTGTGCGAGAGTGTTGAACCGGATTTTAAAGATGTTAATGGCACTTAAGTTATCACAATAAATTGTCATTTTTCCTTGTTCTATCTCATAATCCTTAAGGATTTGTTTCATCCAAAGTTAATTATGTGCATGCACTTCCGGACGCAATGTAGTTTCGGAAGAAGAGAGGGAAACTGAATTTTGTTTCTTACTAGACCAAGAAACCAAGTTATTACTAACATAAAAGCAACCACCGGATGTGCTTTTACGATCATCTATATTTCCCACCCAAGCGGGCATCACAATAGCCTACAAGGATATCATTGGTATCAAATAAATAAAATAGACCAAGATTATAAGTACCTTTGATGTACCTAATGATTCTCTTGACGGCTTTTAAGTGAGATTCCTTGGGATTGGCTTGGAATCTAGCACACAAGCCTACACTAAAGCAAATGTCCGGTCTACTAGCCGTTAGGTAAAGTAAACTACCAATCATGTTTCTATAAAGGCTTTGATCAACACTTTTACCTTTTTCATCTTTGTCAAGTTTTAGAGTGGTGCTCATGGGAGTTTCAAAATCTTTTCCATTTTCTAAGCCAAATCTCTTAACAAGATTTTTAGTATATTTAGATTGATTCAACATTATGCCCATGCTAGTTTGCTTCACTTGCATCCCTAGAAAGTAATTTAACTCACCCACCATACTCATTTCAAATTCACTTGATATCACACTTACAAATTCATCAACCTTGGTTTTATTAGTAGAACAAAAAACAATGTCATCAACATATATTTGTGCAACAAAAAAGTCATGATCATGATGTTTGATAAACAAAGTTCTATCAATGCCACCTCTCCTATAGTGGTTGTCAATAAGATATTGAGTCAACCTATCATACCAAGCTCTTGGGCCATAGAGAGCCTTTTTAAATTTAAACACATGATTAGGAGAGTGCGGGTCTACAAAACCCTTAGGTTGTTCAACATACACTTTTTCTTGAAGGTATCCATTGAGAAAAGCACTTTTGACATCCATTTGATATAATTTGAATTTTTTAACACATGCAATGGACAACAAAAGTCTAATGGACTCGAGACGAGCAACTAATGCAAAAGTCTCATCAAAGTCAACACCCTCAACTTGAGTGTAACCTTGAGCCACTAGTCTTGCTTTATTTCTCACAATCTTGCCACTTTCATCGGTCTTGTTCCTAAAAACCCATTTAGTGCCAATTACATTTATATCTTTAGGTCTAGGAACCAAGGACCACACTTCATTCCTCTCAAATTGATTAAGTTCATTTTGCATAGCCCCAACCCAATATTCATCAACAATAGCTTCATTAATATTTTTGGGTTCAATTTGAGAAGTATAGTAAGTATAAGATATTTGGTTAGCAATTTGATTTCTAGTTCTAACCTCATTCATTTAAGTCACCTATGATGTCATCTTGATAGTGTAGATTTCAAAATCTAGGATGAGGAGAATTTTCAACAATTTGGACATTTTGTTGATTATCATTTAAAACATTTTCCAATCCTTGACTTTGAACATCAATATTACTATCTTTGTCATCATCTTGACTAGATTCACTACTAGCCACATCAATAGGTGCAATAATGTCATTAACATGATTTTCATTAGGTTCATTGACATCATTATCATCACACAAATTAAGCATGCTAAGATCATCTGTTTTAACATTTATAGATTTCATAATAGTCTTAGTATTCAAGTTGAACACTCTATAAGCACGACTATTCATAGCATACCCAAGAAAGAGACCAACATCACTTTTAGCATCAAACTTTCCCAAGTGATCTCTATCATTCAAAATATAACATTTACTCCCAAAAGTGTGGAAATAACTAACATTAGACTTCTTGCCTTTCCAAAGCTCATAGGACGTTTGTTTTGTGCCGGGCCTTTTAAAAACTCTATTCGACACATAGCATGCGATATTGACCGCTTCGGCCCAAAGGTTTTCTATGGACTTTCTTGCTATTGAGCATGACCCTAGCCATCTCTTGCAAGACACAATTTTTCCTCTCAACAACTCAATTTTATTGAGGAGTTCTAGGTACCGAAAACTCATGAGAAATCCCCAAACCATTACAAAACTAACTAAATTTAGCATTTTCAAATTCTGTTCCATGATCACTCATAATGCGACATATTTTCTTGATATCAAGACCTTTTTCATTTTGAACTTGATTACAAAACTTTCTAAAGTAATCGAAAGCTTCGGTCTTGTTTCTAAGAAAATAAACCCAAGTAAACCTAGAGTAATCATCAACGCATACAAAAATGTACTTTTTGCCATTGATGCTCTCGGTTTGAATTGGCCCCATTAGGTTCATTTGCACAAGCTCTAAAGGTCTCTTGGTAGCTATATAAGAATTCTTTTTGTGAGGCATTTTGGTTTGTTTACCCAATTGGCAAGGTTCACAAACAACCTCTAGCTTTTTACCAAGATTAGGTAGACCTCTAACAATGCCATATTTTTCAAGCTTTTTTAAGTCTTTAAAATTCATGTGACCCAAAAGTTGATGCCACAAATCAAGCTTGTTGCACTCATGTGCCATGTTGCAAGTTAGAGTTTCTACTCAAGACAATAACAATTGTCAATAGACCTTTTGACTTTTAGGACAACATTGCCCTTTTTATCAATTACAGTGCACACATCTTTATTAAAGCTAACTTCCTTAAAGATTTCACACAAATGAGTGATGCTTATAAGATTAGCTTGTAACCTATCAATATACAAAGTATTGTGAAGTTTAGGCAATCCGAGGATACATATAGTTCCCTTGCCAAGAACTTGCTTCTTGTTGCCATCACCAAAGGTGACCCACCCTCCATCCTTTAACACAAGATTCTTAAAGAAATCTTTGTTCCCGATCATGTTCCTAGAGCAATCGCTATCTAGGTACCAAGAGTAGGAGGAGTTGACATCCAAAGCATATTGTGTAACTAGACATTTAGGTGTGTCTTTTCTAATCCACACTTTTCACAACATGCTTCTCACTCTAAATTTTTTCATGCTTTGACTCAATGTTAGATTTTTTAACATGCACCTTGACCTCATTGGTCACATTCTTAAAAATATCAAACAAAGCATTATCAACTTTCTTATGCATAGTAGAGTGAGGCACAACACAAGATTTAACAAGCAAGTCATCAACACGATTCTTCACAACATGCTTTTCCAAGGTCTTCCTAGGTTTAGTACTAAATCCATACATAGATGATTGCCTAGAACCATTCAAAGAAATATCATGAAAAGCATTATTAAGTTTGCATTTCCAAATATATTCAAAGCACCTAGGTCGAATATGTCCTATCATGTTGCAATGATGACAAATAGGTATGAATTTGAGAAATTTAACATTTGCATTTTCTTCTATAGCACTTGGTATTCTCACAATTTTACCTTTTTGATATGCAACCTTTGATGCTCCAATTTTTGCCTTTGAAGTAGATGCAATTTGACTTCAATCTTGTTGTGATCTTCCATTCGAAATCTTTGTTGATGTAGAGGCACCTCCGGTAGCTTTCATTGATTTACCTTGAGAGAGAGTACCTACATTTAATTTAAAACTTACTTTGATAAAAATAGATTTGTTAGATGAAGGAGTCTCCTTCTCATTGACATAACCCAAACCTCTTTTGTCACATGGATGCTTTCCACTTTTAATGAGGGTTTCAACCTTGTTAGAACTAGATGACATCTTGTGAATCATCTTATTGGCCTCATTAAGTTTATCATTAAGCATCCTATTTTTAATGGCATATTTTTTCTAAGATGTCATCACAATTCCTAACATCTTCTCTTGATTTATTAAGCCATTGTTCATACTTTTTCTCTTGAGTTAAGTGCTCACTAAGTTTGGCTTTAAGCATATCTTCTAGCCTTTTAGCACTAACAAGAGAATTATCCCTTTGCTCAATTTCTTTCTTCAAGATGCTAAGTCTATCATTGCTATCCTTTAAGTTCATTAAATTATTTTGAGCATAGTCCATGATTCTCTAACTCCTTATTGAGGGACATATTGACTTTAGATAATCGTTCATTTTCGAAAATAAGATCATTGATCTTTTTATCATCCAAATCAATATGTTCAACAAAAGAAGCCACATAGGAACACACTTCCTTAATCATGACTATCACAAATAAAACAAAAACACTACAAAGAAAGGATCTATTTAAGTGCATCTAGACACCCGCTCTAATACCAATTGAAATTCCCTTTAAAGAATAGTGTTTTATACCTAGAGGGGGGGGGGGGGGGGGGGGGGGAATAGGTATAGTTCAAAATTCTTCCAATAATCAAAAATGCGGAATATAAGAGTGAAATGAATACTTGAAATGATATACAATTGTATAGAAAAAATCAATACATGTGAAACATCAATATACAAGAGAATCAATACAAGTAGAATTGGAAGATAACAAAAACTAAAAGCGAAATGAGACACAAAGTTTTTATGTGGTAAAACCTCAAAGAGGAAACATCCACGAGTTGATACCAAAACCACCGGCAAAGCAAATCCACTATACAAAAAGGACTTACACACTCAAAGCTATCAACACTATGATATCCACTTCAAGCTATCAAATCATAATCAACCCTCGAGCTAGTGATTCACTAAGCCTACTCTCTATCCATGATGTGTCCTACACCTCAAGAAAGCAACTCCCTATCCAAGGCTCTCAAGCCTCTAGGAAGATTTCCTCACTTAGCAATCTAGATCACTAGGATCCTAGTCAAGCTACCTAAGCTCAACTATCCGGAGTACTCAACTCCTTGCTAAGACTTTTGCTTGGCTATCTGGAACTCATTCCTAGTCAAGACTCCTTGCTTAAAATAAAGCTTCACTCACTTTGTAAGAGACTTCAACCTATTACAAGGCAATGATCTAGGTGATGCAAATTATGCAAATCACAAACAAATAAAGCTAGATGATCAATCAAGCTATATGAACATGCTTAGAGAAATTCTAGAATATGCTTTCAACACACAATCACAAAATCTATCTAGAAATCAAAGCATGTGAATCAATAAGAACAAGGTATGAATATTCAATATATATCACACTAAAAACCTAGTTCTTAGATCATGAAATTAAACCTAGAAAATGTCATAAAGCGCATCACATATATCATTTCTAGAATCAAATTCAAGTTTAATCAAGTTTACCAAATTTATGTTCAAGTGAAATCACAAGCTAAAACTCAATTACCAAATGATCAACCACCCCTAGAATATGTTCTAACATCATTCTAAACACAAATCATCTATCAAATTGAAAGATTAAAGAGAAGATCAAAAGATGAAGTCAGAAGAAGAAATTTAACATACAATGATGAAACTCGGACTAAAAAAACAGCTTGCTACGAACAATCACGAATTCAAATTACTCTGAAAATACTTGGGGTTTGTAGCTCACTTCAAGACCAACAATTTTGGACTACAACAGATTGGGTCTTTTACAGCTTGAGTTTTACGGCGCACATAAAAAGCGCATCGTAAATGTTATCATTCACGACGTGCACACAAATGCACATCGTAATTGTGATGCATAATTTCTCAATGACGGCGTGCATTTGAAGAACAGCGTAAAAAAGAGATTATTTACAGCACGCATATGAGGAACACCGTAAAAAAAGAGATTATTCACGGCGTGCATTTGAGGAACGCCGTAAAAAGAGATTATTTATGGAGCGCATATGAGGAACGCCGTAAAAAAAAAGATTATTTACGGCACGCAATATGAGGAACGCCGTAAAAAGTGAATGACTATTTACGGCATTAAGTGCAAGTCGTAATTGTGATGCATAATTTCTCAAAGACGGCACGCATTTGAAGAATGTCGTAAAAAAAGAGATTATTTACGGCGCGCATATGAGGAATACCGTAAAAACGATATTATTTACGACACACATATGAGGAACGCCGTAAAAAAGAGATTATTTACGGCGTGCATTTGAGGAACACCGTAAAATAGGATTATTTACGGCACACAAATAAGGAACGCCGTACAAAAGAGATTATTTACGGCACGCATATGAGGAACGCCATAAAAAGTGAATGACTATTTACGGCATTAAGTGCGAGTCGTAATTGTGATGCATAATTTCTCAAAGTCGGTGCGCATTTGAAGAACGCCGTAAAAAAAAGATTATTTACGACGCGCATATGAGGAATGCCGTAAAAATGATATTATTTACAGCACGCATATGAGGAACGCCATAAAAAAGAGATTATTTACGGCGCGCATTTGAGGAATGCCGTAAAAAAGAGATTATTTACGGCGTGCATTTGAGGAACGCCGTAAAATAGGATTATTTATGGCGTGCATTTGAGGGATGCCATAAAAAAAGAGATTATTTATGATGTGCATTTAAAGAACACCGTAAAAAAGGATTATTTACGGCTTACCTATTGCGTGTCTTTCCCAAAATGATGCAATATATGGATCATTTTGTTTGTCCAAAATGGTTCTCTGTCGTGATGAATTTTGTTTTTTCCAATAAGTTCTTCATAAGGATCAATAACTATTAATCTTAAGAGGTTTTCTATTATTTTAAAAAAAGAACCAAACCGTCGGAACCGGAACTGAAACCGTTGGTTCCAATCAAAAACTGAAACTACTGGTTCCAATTCGAAAATCGAAACCACCGGTTCTAAATCGAGAACCGGAACCAGGGTCATGTCTACTTTTGAGTACGATTAACGATTGACCCTTTGATCTGACAATATATGATTTTAACAAAATTAGTTTAATTAAATGTTATGATAAATGTTTTGATAAATGTTTTTTAGTATCAATTTGTTTATCATATAAAAATAAAATTTAAATTAGTGGAATCAATCTACAAATAAAACTTTGATTGAAAAATAATCAATAAAATTTTAATAACAAGTAAAGGTTATATATAAAAATTATGCATTTGGTAGCACAATCAAAGTAGCAGCAAGGTGGATAAGGCTTGGCTTGGTTTACTCATGAGTGCTGAGTTCAACACTCTATGAGAACACCATTTAATTGTGTGTGGGCGTGGGTGGGTCGTAGGTCGTGCATGGCGGGCGGGTGGGTGGGTGGCTATAGGGTCATAGCGTTCTTTACACGTTGTAAAAGGGGTCATTCACGACATACAGCTGAATGCCGTAAAAGGGGTCATTTACGGCGTTTTTCAAATGTGATTAACGGCGCATTTTGTACGCCGTAATAGGGATATCATTCATGACGTAATCTAATACGGCTTGCAGATAAACGCCGTAAATAGTCATTTACGGCGTTTTTTAAGCGCCGTAAAAGACCCAATCTATTGTAGTGAAGCCTACTCTCTATCCAAGATGTGTCCTACACCTCTAGAGAGCAACTCCCTATCCAAGGCATTCAAGTCTCTAGGAAGATTTCCTAGCTTAGCAATCTAGATCACTAGGATCCTAGTCAAGCTACCCAAGCTCAACTATCCAGAGTACTCAACTCCTTGCTAAGACTTTTGCTTGGCTATCTGGAACTCATTCCTAGCCAAGACTCCTTCCTCAAAATAAAGCTTCACTCACTTTACAAGAGACTTCAACCTATTACAAGGCAATGATCTAGGTGATGCAAATTATGCAAATCACAAACAAATAAAGCTAGATGATCAATCAAGCTCTATGAACATGCTTAGAGAAATTTTAGAATATGCTTTCAACACACAATCACAAAATCTATCTAGAAATCAAAGCATGTGAATCAATAAGAACAAGGTATGAATATTCAATATATATCACACTAAGAACCTAGTTCTTAGGTCATGAAATTAAACCTAGAAAATGTCATAAAGCACATCACATATATCATTTCTAGAATCAAATTCAAGTTTAATCAAGTTTAGCAAATATATGTTCAAGTGAAATCACAAAGCTAAAACTCATTACCAAATGATCAACCACCACTAGAATATGTTCTAACATCATTCTAAACACAAATCATCTATCAAATCGAAAGATTAAAGAGAAGATCAAAAGATGAAGTGAGAAAAAGAAGTTTAACATACAATGATGAAACTCAGACTGAAAAATAGCTTGTTGCAAACAATCACGAATTCAAATGACTCTGAAAATATTTTGGGTTTGTAGCTCTCTTCAAGACCAACAATTTTGGCTTTTAGATCACTCAATTTCGAGTTCGTATGAGAGAGTTATGATCAAAATAAGAAAATAAAAATGTTGAAGAATTCTGCAGAAAACATCTTTTTGATTTTCTTCAAGTTGTTAAAAATGGAGGAAAGGAGGAAGGCTTTAAAAGGATTTCAAGGAGGGAAGATTCGAGCGAATCAGAAGCGACAATGTCACAATTCCCATGTGGGGCGCATGTGGCCCACGGGACCAGAGGGCTGCTCTGGCCATAGGTCACACGGCCTCCCCACGGGGGTGGCCAAGGCATGGCCTTTGGCCATGCACGCCCCTCTCGCGCACCTCCCACGTTCTTCGACCGTATTCGGGCCTCTTAACTCCGAATTCGAATCCGTTTTTGGATTACGAACCATGACTCCCTCACACATAATGAAAACTATGAAATGTTGACAAAAGATTGATAATTCTTCTCAGAAAACGACGATAAAGAAGACAACTCAACAAATGAGAATGCAAAGAGGCATAACTACGACGTATGGACTCAAAACATAATGAATGACTAACCGAAATGATCAAAACTCAATAAAGAATCAAATAAGATCATATTCAAGTCGAAAACATAAGAAATAGAAACAAATAAACACTATACAACACAAGCATGCCATATCTAAGCGATAGTGAGAAAACATGCAATTCTACAAGACTGTCAACAATGAGATAAATGCATGTGCATACTAAATGTGTGTGAAAGTGTCATACCAAATGTTTGAACAATTATGCAGGGACACACATGTATGAATTGTGTATGTATGCGCTAACGCCTTACAAGAGGAAGAAGAATCTTGATGCCTAAGCATCCAAGTATGCGATGTTCTCCTTGAAGACGAAATTTGCACAAGATGTTGCTTCTTCACCTTTGAGGCTTCTTTCTTCTAAGAATCACCTAAGCAATAACTAATACAAATAAAGAGAGTTTTGCAATAGAATCAAGCTAATATAAATAAAGGATTTTACAGGTGAAAGAGTCCAAGCTCCAAGTGCTCCAAACTTTATTCGAGAATATTAGGATGGAAGAACATGAGTGCTTCAATGACTTCGAGATCAAGTTGATAGACATAGTCAACCAAAGTCATCAACTTGGTGACCCTTATTTGAATAAGAGGATTAAACAAAAGACAATGAGATCCCTTTTTGATAGGTTCAAATCTAAGGTGACAGCTTTAGAAGAAAATAGTGGTTATAAGGATATGAAGCCAAGTGAGGTTATAGGAAGACTCCTTGCCAATGAGTCTAGGAAGGGTCCTAGTTCTACTCCTAAAAAGCTTAAAGGAATTGCTTTAAAATCATCTAAGGATGAAAAAGAGGAAAAGAATAACTCGGATGAAAACATGGCCTTATTTGTGAAAAGATTCAATAAGGTTATGAAGTTCAGGAAGAAGGGATTTTGATTGAGAGGCCAAGACTTGAAGAAAAAGGATCCCTTCAAGAAGTTTGAACCAAGGCAAAAGAGGACCGAAGGGAAAGGGGTCCGTTGCTTTGAGTGTGGCGGGATAGGTCATTTTGCTCCCGATTGTGCAAATCACAATGAAAAGAAGAAGGGAAAAGTGATGGCCACCACTTGGAGTGGAAGTAGTGATGACTCCAATGAAGGAGATGAGTCTTCGGATGATGAAGATCTCATGGCTAACTTCCTAGCTTTTGCCTCCTCTCACAAGAGCAAAAGTTCTAGTGAAAAAGAGGAAGAGAGTCAAAGGGAAAGTGACTCTAGTAAAGATGACTCCAACTCTAACACCACTAATGGATATGTGGAGAAAGAGGTGTTAGTTGAATACCTCAAGGAGTTTAAAGGTTTAGAGATGAAAACCACTAAAAAGATCAAGATGTTGAGAGAAGAAAATCTTGAGCTTTCATCTCATAATGACCACTTAGTTGAACAAGTGGAAAGACTTCAGAAGAATGAAGATAGCTAAGAGAGGAGTTAGTGTTATCTAAAAGGAATGAAGAAGGTTTGAAGAGGGAGCTTGATAAAGCTAAGAAGTCAATGATAAGGATGACATTTAGCACCGAAAAATTAGATTTCATACTTGGTGTTGGAAAGAGTCCATGTGACAAGAGAGGTCTCGGATTTGAAGATGGTAAGGAGACCTCCCCCTCTGAGAATATCGTGTTTGTTAAGGTCTTGGGCAACAAAGATGCTTCACTAGTGCACACTCCTAGGAAAAATATAGATCTAGGACAATGTTCTAAGAGTGCACAAGTGAAGGTGGCGCCAAAAAGGCAACCTCAAGCCAACATTTCTCATCATTTGGCTCACAAAGGAAAGGGACCAATCGTGCAAGTTTAACATTGGAAGCAAGAAAGACAGGTTCAACAAAGGAGATGGATTAAACCTACTCAACCACAAAGACAAGGGAAGGCTCCCTTGCATGCACAAGGCAATGGTATGATTCCTCATTTCATTCCAATTTGTCATTTTTGTGGTTTTAGTGGTCACATTCAACCAAATTGCTTTCGATATATAAAAATGTGTAGAACTAGAAGCATGATTGAAAAGAGAAAGAATAGAACTAAAATGCATGTTCCTAGGAATGATAATATTGATGTGCATGATCCTAGGACATTTAGAGCTCTTATACCAAAGACCACTAGGAAGAAAAATGTTTTACCTATGTGGATTAGAAAGAATGAAAATGTTTGCCATGTTGCACAAATAGCCTTAAAGGCAAATTCTTCTAATTTTTGGTATCTTGATAGTGAGTGCTCTAGGCACATGATGGGAAAAAAGAGTTTCTTCGTGTTAGGATTATGCTTAATAGCAAGAGTATAATATTGTATTTGACAATCTTATCATATTAATAAAGTGATTTCTGTTTTTAACAAAATCTTATAGCATTTATAATTATAATTGTCAAAGTAAATAATCATAACGTCAAAAGACTATGAGAAAAGAAGAATTGTTCATACATCTAGATATGTATGAGGTAGACACAATTCTTTAGTTAGTCTTGAATAACATTTACTTAAGTTAAAGGTTGGGCACCTTTATCTTGTTAAAGTTGTAGATTTCTTTTGCTAGCATTTGAATGGGATCAAATGTGTTATGATGAGTCTAAGATCATCGAAGGGTTTTCGAGTAAAAGAATCTAGTGCACTGGGTGCATTGAACTAGATCACAATGAAATACTTTATCTAGAACCGTCAATAGATAAAAGTCTTTTCATTATCAGGACAATCGGAGAGTCTATCTTAATCCTGAGATAAATGATGGACTTATGGTTACAAGTGTTATCATTTGAGCTATCAATGAGTACGATTATATAGCATAGTGTATCCTTGATAGTTTGGTGATATTCATTTGCTAATCGATAGAGGACTTCATTTATAGATATGGACATCGTGGCTCCATTTATTATTAAATGTGAGTAGAATATCATCATATGGATGTTTTGAGGTTTTGGATATTAAATCTTAACGTTGAGTTTTCAATAGTGACTATTGAAAGATGACTTCTGGACAAGTCATAATATATATCCAAGTTCAAAGTGTGGTCATATGAGTAAATATGGTAACTTGGAGAACTATAGGCGGTCTATGAGCTCTTGGTGATTACTGATATTTTTCACGAGGATTCACTATCTCCTATAAAATTGTCTAGGGTATGAATGAGAATCATTTACTTATTCCATCTTTATTTAAGAGTGCAATTTTAGTTCTTGAGTGGAATGAACTAAAATTAATAGATTGAACCTAAGTGAATCATTTGTTGATTGTGATTGAGTTATGTCTATTGGAGCTTAAATTTAGATAGGCCCGCCAAGATCCCCAATCCACACGAACTTGTATGAATCACTTGATATATTCTACCGGACTAATTATGGGTCCATCTAGAATTGTATTAAGGCATGTGGACTTGTTTCTTTTAGTAAGAATGAGCCTAGTTCACATGTGTGTCTTTTTTATTAAGATCCAATGGATTTAATAAAATAGAAAAACAATATAGAGATATATAATTATTATATATGGCACACGGCCGAGATATATATGAATTATATATGGCACATGGCTGAGATATATATGATATTATATTGTTTTATTTTTATCATTTATTTAAATGGGAATTAATTAATTGATTGATTAATTATTTAATTAAGAATCAAAATCTTTTTCTGACTAGGAAATATGTTTTTTAGTGTTATACAATTATAATCAAAATAAATATGCTTACAAATCACACATTACAAAATCTTGTTCCAATATACATCACAAATGAATAATATGCAACAAGATTAAAACATATACATAAACAAACATAAGAGATAGATATATGAAGAATTAACACAAGAGATTTTTTAACGTGGTAAAACCTCCAAGGAGGAAACATCCATGGGTTGAATTACAACCATTGGGAACTATATATATTGGTTGATAGAATAGAAGATCCTCAAAAGTGACCAACCTTGACCAACTTCCTATTGGAGTATATATCTACCTAATCCCAATTGGAAGATACAAAATCTCTCAATGATGCAAAGCCACCATATATTGGAGATCATACCAAACCAACATCGGTGGAAGATTAGAAATTCCTCAAGAGCCAATGCACATCCCATGCAACACTCTCTACTGGATTATATGTCTAACCAAATGTTCGGGCCTACCAATAAAATAGCCAACTCTCTATCCAAGGCACTCATGCCTCTAGAGAGCCTCCAATGCATAGCTATTCGGACCTTCCCGATCCTAGCCATGACTTCTTGCTTAACTATTCGAGTCCTCTTGACTCTAGTCAAGACTTCTTGCTTGGTTATCCGGACCTCACGTCCTAACCAAGACTTCATACCTTTTACAAGGACTTCCTAGTGTGATCATGTGAATGCAAATGATGCAAACAAGAAATACAACATAGAACATGTGATCAATACATTCCATGGAACAAATAGACCTAAACATGTGAGAACACAAGTAATAATAGTCTAGATGCAAAATATGAATTAAACCTAGAGCATGTGAAAACACCTAACACAAAAGCTCCTAGTTTCATTCACACAAATAACACTTGAATAAATCATAAACATGAAGCACATATTCAAGATGCTATAAACATACACATAAATGCTAGAAACATAAAATGTATTCAATGAATATTCTAGCCAAAGATTTAGAGCAAAGATATAATGATACATCAATTAAATCCTAGATGTCCCTAAAAACACATACACAAGCACTAATCCTAGATATTATCAGTCAAAGGATCAAAATACATTTCAAAGATAACTAATCATAAAATGATTTAATCAAGTCACAAATAATCCTTGATATCAAAACTAATCACAATACAACTCACAATAATGTGAAAAACCTAGAATCCAAGAAACTAGTTCACATATGTCTCTAATTAGACTTTTGATTAGATTTTATTATGAAGCTATCTTTCTCAATAGCATTCACCATACATATACAAACATATAGAAGAAGAAACCCCAAGCAAATTGAAGGTTATAAAAGAAGAAATCTCAAAGATATGACCAATACCTTAAGATCACAAGCTGGTTCGGTTTTGGTGATGAAACCACTAGAAAACTCTATCAAATAGCTGCAAGACACTTGCAAAAGGTAGAGGACTTGAATACGAACAATCTCCAACTTGAATCAACCAATTCTAACTTTGTATGAGAAAGTTATGGTGTTTGGAAGGTGAGAAAAAGTTGAAAGAAAATTCAAGTGTGAGAAATTCTATTTTTTCTTCTTACAAAGAATTAGAGAGAAATGGAGAATATAAAAGAGATGAAGGAGAGGGAGAAGATGGAACAATCACATGCAGCCACGTCAGCAGCCTGTGTGGGGCGCGTGTGGCACACGTCACACATGGCCACCAAGCTTGGCTAACATGCTTGCTCCTCTCGCGCTTCGCTCACGTTCTTCGGCCGTATCCGGGCCTCCGAACTCTGATTTCAAATCTGTCTTTGAATTACAAATCGTGACTCCCTCATGCACAATGAAAACCATGAAACTTTGACAAAAGGTTGAGAATTCATCTCAGAATACGATGACGAAAACAACTCAATGAATGAGAACGAAAAGTAGCGTAGCTACATCGTTTGGACTCGAAACCTAATGAATGAGTAACCGAAATGACTGAGACTCAATAAGGAATTATAAGAGATCATGTTTAAGTCCAAAATCAATAATACATAAACAAATAAACATAATGTCATACTCGTATACCGTTTCCTAAACATAGTCCTAAAACATGCAAATAACAATGTTTATCAATATAAATCTAATGCATGTGCATACATTACCAAGTATATGAAAGTGTTATATAAATGTTGTTCAACCATACAAGGACACATATGAATGTCATGTGTGTGTGTGCCATCACCTTGTAAGAGGAATGAGGTCTATTTTACCTTTATTGTGCAATGTAGCACATTCCTCTTCGAAGACACCTTCTTGCATGAATTTGTGGCCAAGTCTTTCTTTGAAGCTTTTAATCATCATTCTAGGACCACTAATCAAATACAAGAAAAGCATCATTTTTGATATGGAATATATGCCAAGACAAACCAAAAACCTAACAGAACAGTTTCTGGATCTTCTCGTTGATCACTTTATTCCTTCATGGAGCGAACTTCCTTCATTTTTGTTTTACGAGCTGGTGAGCCAGGTCTACCTGAAATTGATGAACAATTACCTCTAGGTCAGCACTGGCCATGTCCGAATGTGACCAAGCGAAGCTACCTTGTCGTTCTTTTAAGAATTTGATCAACTAGTCTGGATCCGATGAAAACTTTATGTTCTTGTCGTTCGGGGTCGATCGACAGTTCATCGAGTTCCTCCATTTTTGGCGTGTTCGAGGTTGACTTGTCTTTAGAATTCTGAGATTGCTACAACTCTTCTTTCTTTTTCTTCATAGCGTTGTGGTAGCACTCCCTAGCTGCTCTTTGTTCCCCTTTTATCTCTCGTACTCCCCATCTGGTTGGGAACTTTATCATTTGATGGTAGGTCGACGGGATCGCTTTTATCTCATGTATCCAAGGTCTTCCCAAGATTGTGTTATATGGTGATTGACAATCGAGCACCAAGAAATTGATGTAAAGGTTCATTCCTTCGGCGTAGACTGGTAGTATGATTTTGCTTAAGGTACTTTTCTGTTCCCCACTGAAGCCTGTCAACATTGTTGTTCAACAATTGAGTTTGGATTCGTTGACCTACATTTCTCTTAGAGCACTGTTAAACAAAATGTTACACGAACTACCATTGTCGATTAAAATGCATTTTTTTTAGACAATTTGCAATATGCAAAGAAATAACAAGTGCATCATGATGAGGAGAAAACAAATTTGATTTGTCTGTAGACTTGAAGGTGACGGTTTCGTCAACATTCTAGTGATGCTCTAGACTAGGTTGAATCTCCGTGTTCGACACTTGTCGTGTGTGCCTTTTTGCCGCAGAATAACTTACACCATTGACTTCAGATCCTCCTGCGATATAATTGATCACCTTGTCGTGTCGGGGTGGTTCTGATTGACTGTCGTTTGTGTTGGCTTGCCTTTTGTCGTCTCGTCTGGCCAGGGTTTGTTTCCCCTTATCCGTCAGGAACTCCTACAGATGCTCCTATTTTAAAAGTTTTGCAACTTCAAGCTTGAGAGCAACGCAATCCTCTATCTGATGGCTATGATCCATATGGAACTCGCATCTTAGTCTTGTGTCTCGATATTCTGGAGGTGCATTCATCTTTCGTGGCCACTTGATTGTTTTGCCCATTTCCTTCATCACTGCCACGAGGTCGACTGGTTCGATGCTAAGATTGTACTCTGGTACTTCAATGTGTGGTCGACTTGTTCTTGGGTAATCTCATCCATATGGTCGACGGTCGTTTGAACCTTTATGTTGTGGCTATGTGTTTCGTCTGTCATTCGTCGGGTAAGGTTCTGTTCATCTATCGTTCGACCTTCTGTTGACTCGATCGTTTCTCCGGTTCGTGTTATTGTTAACCTTACCTATGAAATTGTCTTCATCTTCTTCCCATTTAATTTGGGCCCACATTTTTGCTAATATGTCTTCCATCATCCTGCATGGGTATTTAGTGAGTTCTTTATAAAGATCGAAGTCAAACCTGAGACATTTTCTAAAGGCGTAGATGGAGGTTGCCTAATTGCAATACGAGATCTGCATTTTCTCTCTATTGAAACGTTTGACATAGGCCCTTAGATTTTCATCGTGTCTCTATGTTATCATATATAGGTTTTCTGATTGCTTTTCTGGCTTGTGACTGCTTGAGAATTGGTCCACGAATGTATCTGTAAGCTGCGTAAATAAGTTAATAAAATTGTTAGGTAAATTAGTGTACCATTGTAAAGCTGGGCCATTGAGGCTGGACTTGAAGTCTTTGCACATGCACGCTTCTTGTAGGTCGTGTGGAATTGCCGTAGTGAACATTCTCTGCTTGTATTGTGCTATATGGTCGTCCGGATCAATAGTGTCTTCATAATACTTCATATTCAAGAAACTAAATTTTTTGGGCATATCGACCAGAGCTATTGGGTCTACGAAGGGTGAGTCGGCAAATCTATTCGCGGTACTTTTCTTTATTGGGGCTGACACTCCTAGAATCCTTTGTATAGGGGCTTCCATTTTTGTGAACCTGCGGGAAAATTCTAAGTCAGCGGATAAAGATAATTCAGTTCTAGGTTTTACCAATCCCTACGTCGACTAGAGCAACATGGGTGTCCTTAGGACGTTTTCATGCTACAGGCCCACGATCAAGTCTTGCTCGTTTTCATTTCGGACTGGTAAGTTGTTGAGGTCGATTTCGACTCGGGCCATCTTGGGTATTTGCTGATTCTGCCCAACATTGGGATTCAGGTCTAGCCTTACTGGTCCGATGGGGGCGACTAGAGTTGTTCGATCAACTTCATGTTCACCATTTGGAACTGGAATCAGAAGCCCCGCAGTTTCGCTGTCGGGTACTACGCCGCCGAGAATAGCTCGTAGCTTGCCATTAGCCGTTTGAATTGCAATGTTTTCTACTTTGAGTTCTAGCAATTTCTCTACATTTATGGTTATTTGGGCAGTCAACGCCGCGATCTGTTCTTCGACGGTTGGGGCATTTCCACCTTCAGACATGTCGAAAAGTTTGTATGAAAGATTCGACTGGCTCGTTTGTAAAGTTGCGATGGGCCTTACGGTGGGCGCCAAACTGTAGGTGGTCGAACTACGATTAATGTGGATTAGGTCGAGTTATGTTAGGCCCAAGACAGCTTAGTTAAGCCTGTCAATTGAGGGTTGTCATTTCCTCAATAAACTTGCAAAAAAGGTTGGTCGGTCGACCTGGGGTAGCTATATTCTTCATTGAACCTACAAAAAGAACAAGAATAGAAATATAGATAAAATGAAACAATGAAGGTGGGGTTAGATTCTTAGCCTTAGGTATACTTGGGCTGAGCAATTGTCTACAACGATCTTGAATAGGAATCAGATCGAATTCCGGTGGTCGGAATATTTATAAGCATAATTTCAATACGCTAGATAAGCTTTTCTTTTGTCCAGAATTTTCGGAGAGCCTTTACTGTGATGGAACTTGGTTATTCATAAGCCAACGTTCACCAAACTGTTTGGTTTATCATGGGAGGATTTCACAGAGATATCTACTCCCATTCGGATCCGGTGGTTGTCATCTTAGTTAGTGATGGCTAGAGTTGGACTTAGTCAATCAGCCAACTCTCAACTGATCAAAGTTTCGGGTCGACCCGCTATTTTTGAGCTTTTGGACATGACCCAATATAGAAGGTCTGGGCCTTAAAATGTTTGGGTAGTGGTGACCACGGTTCCGGTAAACTGTCGGTTTTGTCCACAGTTTAATCGGAACCGGATGGGCCAAATCGAAACCGAAAACCTGAACCAAAACCACCAGTTTGGAAATAGGTGGTTCCGGTTTCGGTTTCTGTTTTGATTTTAGTTTGGGATTCCTCAAAACCGGTCGAAACCGACGGTTTTAACCGCGATTTAAACCACCTGTTTAAAAAAAAAAAAATCCACCATTTTTTTTCACCCCTGCATTTATCTTATTTGCAAAGCCAACCTTCTCTACTATACTATAAATACCCCCCACACTTCATTATTCTTCACACCACTCTTATTCTCTCAACTTCTCTCAACTTCTCTCAATCTCAAATTCTCAATTCTCTCTACAATTATTTTTTTTTTAATTCTCATTCATATATAAATTATTTCTTATATTTTTTACTATCTACTATTTTTTCAATCATCAAATTGATTTACAATATTTATTTCAACAATATAATTTTTTCTCTCATATATATATATATATATATATTTTACTTGCTTACCACTCTTATTCCAACAATATATTTTTTTCAATCATCTTTTTTTTTTTACTCTATATTTTATTATTAATAATTTTTCAATGGCAAGTGGGGGAGATAATTCAAGAAATGTGAACAAAGGAAAGGGTCCAATGCAAAACTTGTTGGAAGATATTGGTGATGCTGTCAGTTACGACAATGTGACTTTTCACCAGTTCCTTCAAGATTGGTTTGGATCCGATCCCCCTTCTACTCCTAATCCCCCTTTAATAATTCCCAAGTTCGACGGACTCAACCCCGCTCAAAATACCCCCAATAGTAATGAAAATCTATCTAACCCCCCAGCCTCATCGGATGATTTTTTTGCAGGTGAAGGTGAAAAAAAAGCCGATGAGGTCCGAACTCTTCAGAGTGCATATGAAGAAAACTAAGTTAGATAACGGTTTCCAAATCCAGTGCAATTACTGCACCAGATCATACAAGGTTAGAAGAAACTTCGGATATGGCACGTTCTGGACCCATATCAAAAAAAATCACCCGTCTGAATACGCGGTGGCGAGTAACCAATACCAAATCTCCAGGTACGCAACCCCTTCTAATCAATTATTTCATTACACGTCTGAAAAAAAATAGAGAACAATTAGCATTAATGGTTGCATCTGAACACTTACCTTTTGGATTTGGTGAGAAAGTAGATTTTGTTAATTATTGTCAAAATGCATTAAATCCTGCAATGCAATGTGTTCCTAAATCCACTCTCACATGTACACTAAATGACATTTACAGAAGAGAAAAAAAAAACAAATTGAAAACATTTTTTTCTGAATTTCAAGGTCGCGTTTCCGTATGTGCCGACATATGGACCGACAATTTTGGTAGTCATTCATATTTGGGTGTCACATGTCATTATATGGACAATGACGGAGACATGCAAAAAAGAATTCTTGCATTTCGTGTTTTTGATAACTCGCATTCAGCTTAAAATATTTTTCAACTCCTTAAAATCATTTTTCAAGAGTATAATATCCTAAACAAAATTTTTGCTATTGGCTTTAATAATGCTGCAAGCAATACCGCATCTATTCCTATGTTACAGGATTTGTGCAATCCTTATTTTGGGGGTAAATTATTTCATCAACGTTGTGCATGTCATGTTTAAAATTTGTGTGTTCAAGCTGGATTAGCAGAGCTTTCTACTTTTATTAGACCAATTAGAGATAGTATTAACTATATATGGAGGCATAACAAAATCTAGAAACAATGGTTAAAATATTGCTCTCAGAATAATATGCGTCCCAAAAATTTTTCTCGAGATATTACCACTCGTTGGAATTCAACTTATAAGTTGCTTAGTGAAAGTGTTGAATATAGTGATTTATTAGTTTCTTTTATTACTTATAATGTTCCTTCAATTTCTCTTCAATTGAACCATTGGGATGTATGTATAAAAATTATTGAATTGTTACGTGTTTTTAATGATGCTACCACCGCTTTATCTGGTGTTTACTATCCCACTACTCATTTATTTCTTATTCAAAGTGTAAATATTGTTGGTGCATTCAATGATTGTGATTTTGATGTTCAATTGAGTCCATATGTTGCTGCTATAAGGATAAAATGGTTATAGTATTATGGGCAGATTCCAAATATTTACTTGCTTGCACCATGTTTAGATCCACGCTTTAAATTTGAATGTTTGCAGGATTATTTAGCTAATTATTACAAATGTTTAGATTTAGAAGTTAATGTTCTTCAGTATTGTGATTCCATTAAGAAATTGCTTTATGAATTATACGATGAATATCTTAAAATGTATGGTCCGTCTTTGAATGTGCCGGTTTCACAACCCCAACCTACATTTGGTGGTACTAGTAATTCTGCAAAATTTCAATTAAGGGGTTTAGGGGATCAACTGTTTTCCCAAAGAACCAAAAAATTATGAACATCTTCTTCATCCTCAACGGAATCTGAGGTTGACCAGTATTTACAAAACACTTATAAATTTAAAGATGAAGAATTTAGTTGCTAGGCTTGGTGGAAGAGTCATCAACAGGATTATCCAATTTTGGCTATTATTGCCAAACCAATTCTTGGAACACCGGTTTCTACAGTTGCTGTGAAACAAGAATTTAGTGCAGGTGGAAATATTTTGGACCCAAGACGATCATCTATGTCTCCACAATCACTTGAAATCCAAGCGTGTGTTGATGATTGGACAAAAGCAAAATATAGACAACAAGAACTTCAGCTGGAGATAGTAAACGACTTCTTCGAAGATGAACAAACCACGGGAATGGAAGACAGTGAATAGATTCCGTTCCAACTTTCAACCTCCAACACCGAGCAACTAATTAAAGGTAAAAGAACTACGTAGCCTTTGATTCCTCTACATTGATGGAGGATACATAGGCAGCTTAATTGTGGTAAAAAATTAAGTGCAAGGCCGATATATATATATATTTTAATTTTAACTTTATTATATTGTAATATTATATATTTGAATTCAAGCCTTCAAGGCCAATTTCTATTTTTTTTTTTTTTTTTGTGAAATTATAAAGTTGTATTTATTAATAAATGTCAATTTCTTTTCTTTTAAACATTGTGAACTACTTAAATACTTCAATGGAAAATGTTTGTAAATGTATTTTTATTTAAAAATTTGTTCATTGGAATTATGATTGGGAAGAATTAATATTGATTGGGATTTGGGAAAAAAATTGAAAAAAAAAAAAAAAAAAACCGAAACCGAAACCGAAACCGCTAAACTGACGGTTTGGTACCGGTACCAAACCGATGGTTCCGGTTTCGGTTTCGGTTTCGGTTTCGGTTTCGGTTTCGGTTTCGGGTGGCCACAAAATCGAAACCAGCGGTTTCGAACCGAAACTGAACCGAAATTGAACCGAAACCGAACCGGTGCCACCACTACGTTTGGGCCTATGGGCCTTTTTTTACTACCACAAAGTCTACATTGAATACCCCCAAACTTTTTAATTCTATGAAAATCATTAAAAGTCTTTTAAAATCCAAATTGAATACACCCCCTTATCCAGTTTCAAGTTTGGAAAAAAAAATTCCGAACACTTGAACCAGCTTATTATTTTAATGCTAATTGTTTATAGTCATTTTCTTAGAAATTAAATTGCAGGTCCACGTGTTTGCGGGTTAAATCATAACCCGAGGGTGAAACATCCAGTCATCCACCTGCCAACCCGAATGTGTGAATAATCCGAACCTGAATCCAGTTACTTTCGTGGGTTTGGATTAGCAAAATCTGCTCGAATCGACATGTTTCCATAATTCCATTCCTAGCATAGCCCTTTCACCGAAGGTAGACGTGTTAAAAAACCAGAAGCAAAATCAAAGAAAAAAGCACGGTGCAGAGCAACAAAGCCACAGATCTCCGTGAAGGCATAGCTGCAGGTGTTGTTGTTGAAATTGTTTGAATATGGGGGGAGAAGAGAAGAGGCACCAGATGATGCAGAACTTGTTCGGCGATCAGTCCGAAGAGGAAGAAGAAGAGATTGACTCTGAACACGAGTCCAATCCCCAGCCCAATTACGCCTCTGTAATCTCTCCTCTCTCCGTCTCTCATATATATAAATTCATATGTTCTAGGTTTTACTTTGCTTGATTGATGACAACACTTTTTTTTTTTTGGTTGCTCGATTTGGGGTCATTGTTTGCCCTAAAATTGTGTCAATTTGGGGCGCTGTGTTTGTGGAATTTCATGTGTATTGATTTTTTATTTTTTATTTTTTATTTTTTTTTATTTTTAAATTTGTTAGTTCATTCAAGTGCTTGTGCAATTTGGAGAAAAATTTACAAAGAGGATTTTGTTTGCATGTATGGTGTCGTTTGGTTTATGAGAAACAAAGGGTTATAACAGGAACAGTTCTACTGGTAGCGGTTGATTAGACTAATGGAATTGTTCCAGTTAATATATTTATATGCTCTATTAAATTTAAGTGTAACTTCGTTTGGTGTTGATTAGAGATGCAGTTATAAGAAAAAAAAAAAAAAAAAACATGGCAGAGGTGTTTGCAGTATTAGTTTTAACTAAAGTATGCCTAGGAGTGCATGCCCGTCCAATCGAATGTTGATAAATTTATGACAACATATATTTTAGTTTTAAGAAAAAACACTTTTGTTGCTTTATTTGGTGTCAGAAGTAATATATTTAGCACTTAAGAATTAAGATTTAAAAATATATTTGCATGTATGCAGAATACTCTTTTTGATGATTCTGTGTCCACTGTCCAGGATGAAGCTGAGGGAGGGATGGAGGCTGAGGGTGAAGGTGAAGGTGAAATTGACATAGAGGGGCACGGGGAAGCAGAAGTGGAAAGTGAAGGTGAATTGCATAATGTTGAACCTGATCCTGTAGAAAGTGAGGGTGAAAGGGATCAAAGTTCCCAGGAGGTAGATGTTGTTGATCAAAGGGAAGAAAGTGAAGCAAGATATACAGACAGTGATGAAAAAGAGGAGTATGGTCAGAGAGTAGTAACAAGCAGGAGACGGGATGTGATTGAAAGTGGATCGGAGAGGTCTGAGGAAAATCGTTACCCTGACAATGAAGATGAGGAGGTCGATCAGGCTCGAAGTGCTAGGTAATCTGTCTCTCCCACTTGATCTTTGTATGTGCTCGTGTACAATGATCTGTGTTGACTATTGTGGAAAGTGGACTTTCTGGCAGTAGATCACCCGAGGAGGAGAAGGATGAGGCTCACATTTCACACTCAGTTGCTGAGATTCGTGATGTATTTGGCGACTCTGATGATGAAGATGCTGGAGAATATGCAATTCGGAATGATATTGATCAAGATTCAAATGTGAGTCTTGATGTCTCAAGGCAATTTAATTTTATCTTTTTATATTTGCTTGTCCTATAAAGCTTCCATATATTCATGTTGTAAGTAAAATGTTTTCATTCCTTAGAGATCACCTATAGAAGAAGAAGGGAGCTATGGGAAAAGTCTGAGACCAGAAGATATGGTTCCTGACGATGATATGCACTATGAGTCAGAAGAGGAGCATCTAGATCCTAAACATAAAGAAAAACCAGTTGGCCCCCCATTAGAACTTGAAATTCCATTGCGCCCACCTCCAGCTGATCCATCTAAGGTTTATATTCTATCTTCTACATTGTTGCTATTATAATACTTGAAATTATCATCATTCATAATTAATGAAAACTTTTGTTTTTGATGGCACATAATTATGAAGTCGTTATTTTTTAAGGTGGTATACTTGGTTGTGTTGAAACTGGTTTAAAAGAAATAATTTCAGATATTAGCAATGTTTTAAAAATCAGCTGATGTGATTGCCTTGAGGTGCACCTCAAGGTTTTCTAAGTTTTGGCCGATTCGCCTTGAGGCGGTGGCTTAAGTTTTGGGCTATGTTGGAGCATGATTTAGTTGATGACAAAAACGTTGAGTTTTGGGCTGTGACTTTAAGGGCATATTTGTCCAAATCAAAATTAATTTAAAGAAACCCTAACAACACCCCCTCAAGCTCGACAATGGCAGAACCAAGCTCTAAGGTATTTTTTTTCTCTTCTCTTCTTCTTCACATTCCCCTACCACGTCATCATATTTACCATGCAATTTAAGTTTTTCTTTTTCTAATTAGGAGTAATTAACTTCATGTTTTGATGTTTAAGAAAATATTGAATGCTGTTAACATGAAATGATTCTCTTGTTTTTTTTTTTCCACAAATATACCTTTCAAAATACTCTCTTGCAGATTAATTTTTCATAATTCAAGTCTATATATGAATCATATATATTTATCGCTTGTTCCTATTTTAGAATTTTGTTGTTAATTTTTTTGCATTATTTAACATTTCTAAATTGAGGCAACCAACTCGTCTGCCTCGAGGCACCTGCCTTGTCTCACTAGGAAAAACTGAGTACTTTTTTCTTTTAATTACTAGAAGCATTAATTTTTGTGTAGGTTAACATCAACAATTTATGTGACAAGCATTTCCATATCATTCTGTTTCATATGATTTGGTGATCTTATATTTTATCTGGTAATCCTTTGAGATCCATACAAATTTAATTCATAGCTGCTAGACTATTTTGGTGTCTTCAAACTCTTTTGCTGCTTAAGAGAGTTGGTGAATATACCAATGTCTTGACTTGGTACAAAATTAAAACGGTCAACTGTCTTCTTTCTGCAGATGAATATGATAAAAGTTTCTAATATTATGGGCATTGACCCAAAGCCATTTGCTCCTAAGACGTATGTGGAAGAGGATACCTTTGTGACAGATGAGTCTGGATCCAAAAAACGTATACGCTTGGAAAACAATATTGTGCGCTGGAGGACTGTTAAAAATCCAGACGGAACAGCATCTGTGAGTAAATTTCTTCTACTTTTTTGATGGAAAAAATGCCTTCTATATTACATCCAATAGTATGTCTATGTCAACTGTCTTCTTTACCTTGCATATGTATTCCTTACCTTTTCATACATGAGATAGTTATATACATGCAACTGTTTTCTTTAACATGTGTTTGTTAGTATTTTGTTTCCTCTAATATTGATTCAAGATATTGAGGTGGATCACACCGTTGAAATTAATAGTAGAACTAAATGAAAACATTTTTTATTGTAAAATTGTTAAAGATTTTATTGATGTTGGGGTTTTTGCAGATACTTTTGAAATTTGCATTTATGGGTCTTCCATATCATATATGATCACACTGCAAAGAGTAATAAATGGTACAAGGATATCTTTCTTTTGGTTTGATGAGATCACTGAGGAGTATGGTGACTGGCACTTCAGTAGATAAAATTTAAAAGATAGATCAGAGATTAGTATGTGTTTAATGTAATGAAAATTGTAAGAAGTCTAATTTAATTTGAAAGATAATTTGGTATGCTGTTTACTAGTATATTACCTGTAAAAAGCATTTCATTTAGTTTTAAGAAAAATAGTTCTGCATTAGACCAGTTGGTTGGAAGTAATAACTCTCTAGAATTTAAGAATTAAGACTAAGATTTATCAGGTGGTATGTCTTCCAGAAAGTTTATAGTTTCATAATTTTTATTTTTTTGTATGAGTTAATTTAACATTTATTGTTTGCAACTTAAAAACTTATTTGTTATGGATAAACTACAAAGAAAAAGGGGGAAAAGAAAGAAAAGAAGTTCATTTCAGGAAACAAGGATACATTTTATTTCATTCCATCTGCCCATCAATTCCAATGCCAACATTGGTTTATCTCATCTGCAGTTGCATAAAAGATTGCATTTTGCTTGCTATGAACTTCTTTCCCAATCCATTTTGTGATTTTAAGAGTTCTTTTGTTATCTGTAGTATGAAAGCAATGCACGCTTTGTGCGATGGTCAGATGGCAGTTTGCAGTTATTGATTGGGAATGAAGTTCTTGACATATCCGTGCAAGATGCACAACATGATCAAGCACACCTTTTCCTTAGACATGGAAAGGTACCTTCTCAAATCTGTGTGATATGCTTGTTGAAAATATAATATCTTTGTTTATGAGTTTATCTACTCTTTTTTCCTTGCAAGTCGAATTGTCTCATTTTTAAGAGAACTTCTCAGACAGCCTGCTATCGATATGCTCCTCTCCAGCTCTATTAGTTTATGCTTTTAACATTTATTTATATAAATTAGGTTCGAATGTTCAAATTTTATTTTGTCTTTTTGTGAACTCTTTAAGACTTAACTCATTACAAAAGAAATTTTCAAAAAGAAAAATCAACTTTTTTCTTTGACAGTCGTTGGAGGCAATCAAATGGCTGAGATTAGATGTTTGGATTAAAAAATGTGATATTTGTATTCTCACCAGATGTCTATCCATTGCTTGACCCATCACAACGTGACATTGGTTCTTCATGTGTTTAGGACTTATAGGAGTATTAGTGCATCTCACATTTGTTTGACTTTCTGACCTTAATGCTGTTTGCTATTACATCAATGGCAATTGTTTGACATCGAGTGTTTAAAACAGAGTAAAAAATAGAGCTGCATATCAAAGGACTTCAATTGTGGTCACATATCTGTATATCATCTTTGTTTTATAAAATCACTATCCCTAGTTAACTTGCTTAATTATGATGGTCTCAAAAAGAAGCTGCACATGAGCTTTAGTATCTGGCATTGATAGTATCATGTGGAACTTCTACTTTGCTTGAGTTTAGAGGCATATGATGATGTTCATGCCAGTATCGTGCCTGGGAATTTATCCTAATTGTTGAAGATAATTGCCTTATCTCAATCTTTGGAGAGTCAGCCAGATATATATTTTATAGAGCATTGAATGTCAGATGTCTATTGCTATTATCTTTTTTCTATGCATAACAACTTATGAAATCCTACTGGAGATGCATCTGCCACTCTGGTCTCTGGAACTTGGATCCCCTTGAGATGGGGAACTGGGGTGGAGGTATATGGGCCAAATGGAATGATTGATATTGAATATGCAAAAGGATTTTGCTTCTAGCTTTTGATAAAAAATTATTTGTTATAAAAAAAAAGAAAGAAAGAAAGAAAGAAAGGATCTGGCTTCAAGGAAATGCTGCATAGTTTCCTACATCTTCCATCAGTTCATTAGCATCTGGAAGTGGGAGGTTGTGGTGAAGTTAAGAGGAGTTTCAGATTTCTCCTTTGCTGTTTTTTTTTTTTTTTGGAAGATTTTAATACGTTGAGGGGCATACAATGTTTCTTGTTTCTGTTTTTGGGGATTGTTTTTTGAAGTCCTTTGAGCTAGTTTAGTGCCTCTGACTGGCTCTGTCTTTTGTAGTTTGTCTGTTCACCATTTTTACGGGCAGCTTATATTTTTAATATGCTCTTAGTTTTCTGATAAAATGATAATTCAGTAACATCAAGAATAGCATAATATAGCTTTTCCTTTGGCGTTTATGTAGCATATAGTTTTATGTTTTGATTCCATGGCTCAATTCTAACTTTCCAATGTTTTGTTAATTCTTAACTTCATGTGAGATCTTTGTGCAACTCTACCAATATTCTGTGTATTAGAGGAGCAGGAATTGTAAGTGTATCCTTAAATTCTGATATGTCATACTTGCAGGGAATCCTCCAATCTCAAGGAAGAATTTCAAGGAAGATGAGGTTTATGCCATCATCTCTGTCATCAAATTCTCATCGGTTATTGACTGCTCTTGTTGACTCTCGGCATAAAAAAGTTTATAAGGTTAAGAACTGCATCACTGACATAGATCCTGAGAGAGAAAAGGAGGAGAAAGAAAAGGTAATTACTTACTGGATGTTATTGTGGTGCTTATGTATTTAGTCTCATGGATTTCTAATATTGATTGCCCTTATGCTTTGTAGGCTGAAAGTCAAAATATTAGAGCTAATGTACTTCTAAACCGGAAGAGGGAAAAAGTAAACCGGAAGTATACACAAACTGTAGACAGGAGGCGCCAACTTTCAACTGGGTATTTGGAGGATGCTCTTGAAGAGGTCTGCACTTAGTATAAGTTCTCCTTTCCTGTATTTCTCTTTTTCTGTTTCTTTTTCTTCTTAAGGAATATAATTGTTAATATTTTACGTAATTGAAATATATGTTTGTCCACAGCATAACTCAAATAATCACACTGTCATCTTTTTATTATATTGATTTTTTATTTATTTTTAACAAATAGCAACATTGTGTACAAGATGGTCTTCATTATTTGCACACCTATTTTCTGGTATATTTTTTGTCCATTCTATTAAGGACTGAACCGCATCTCTTGACTGTCCAATTTTGATCAGGATGATGAAATGGATTATCACAACTCTCGTAATTCTCGTCGTCGCTTTGAGGAAGAACTGGAAGCAGAAGCTCGAGCTGAGAAACGCATTATAAATGCCAAAAAGGTCTTGTGACTTGAACTGGATGAATTGATTTCCTTTTTGTTTATTCGAAAATCTTCTTGTTTGTGCTGATATCCCATCCTACCCCTCCCCCTCCCCTACCCTTTTTCTTTGGGTTTTCACTCACAGGGACACAGGGAAATCCCCAGGAAATCATCCTTACCAGCTGCTAAATTATCTCGGCGCCCAGTGGATTTCTCTGATAGTGAGAGAGAAGAGTCTGAGTACGAGACAGATGGGGAGGATGATGAGAGATCTCCCTTGCGCAAGAGGGTTGAGGAACCAGAAGCAGTATATGAAGAGGACGAAGAGGAAGAAGAAGAAGAAGAACATGAAGAAGAACCAGATATTAACAGGGCATCAGAGGAGGAGGCTGAGGTATGCCAATTTTTTAGTCTATATGTTTCTCTATACGATGCTCTTGTTTTACAGAGAAGTAGGTTTTTAGTACATTCACCTGGGAATCTGCAAGTTAGGCTAGGAAGATTAAAATTGGGGTAATATGTTTAATGTCCAGAATCAGACAGAATATGTTGGATTTTGTGAGTAAGTAATGTCCTAACTAATATTTGATTTCCATTGCTCTAGAAAGAAATACGTGCCAGATGTTTAATGCAATAAAGTGTTGATTTAGAGGGGAGAGCATTGAGAATGCTACATTTGTTGTTTTGATTTCAAGAATTTCTTTTAATATATCCATTTTTTCTTGGTTATTTCTGTAGGAAGCTAAGCAAAAGGGGAAGGATACTGGAAGCAGTCTCAAGCGCAAGGCAATTGAGTCAGATGAGGACTCTCCTCCGAGGAAGGTTCCAACACATCGTCGGATGGCGGTTGTTTATGATAGTGATGAGGAATGAAAACAAGAATTTTCCTGAGACAAGTACGACATAGGTAAGTACCTTGTGTGTGTTTGGTTGAGAAGTTCTCTGTTTATAGTTTTTAGCCTTGCAAGCTGTAGAGTTGGAGAAGACAATGATATATTTTTTTAAAACCTTTCTCCACCCTAGTGTGGGTGTGGGACTTGAAGTTCAACTAAGATTTCCTGTATGATGATATAACAAATCTTGCTCAACTAAGCTAGCTAGTACCACAAAGACTTTTTTGAATCAGATGATCTGTTTTGATACTCTTTCAAATTTGTAGATGAGCTCCTCTCTTAATCCGATACTCTTAACTTTGTTACTCTTACCTCCTTCAAATTTGTATTACATGTACATGAACGAAGGTCCATTGGGCATTGGCAAGGCCTGATTGAATTGGAAGCATGTTATGTATTTTATGTTATAAAGGCCTTAGGTATTGCAAAATGCAAATACCATTATTATTACTAATTTGTTTGTATTAGATACATGAGGAGATGAGCTTCCGAACGCATGAATTAATTTTGTATGGTTAATTGTTTGCAGGTAAAGATATGACTGTCTAATCATGATAATATCTCGTACTCGTTCACCAGAAGATGCACCAAGACAACCTTCTTGTATTTGTTGGTAAAAATAGAGGTGCTTCTGGAGGAAGCTGTGAACGCAAGAAAATCACAGTAAAAGGGGCTTGCTTGAGTAGTTCTGTTCCATTTCTTTTCACAACTTGTCTTTTAAGTCCTCTCAGTTTCACAGTTTGTAGGCGGAATTTGTAGAGGAAGGATGTTGTGACTTGTGAGTGGTCTTCTCATATTATAATTTTTATACTAAGAGGGAATAAATTTTAAATTATATTGAGTTTTCAATTTAAATTGAATTACATAAGCATATATGTGGATCTTGGTTGTTGGTGGTTTGTACATTGATTTCAGATCTTTTATTTTGTTTGGAAAATGCAACCAAGCTTTCATTGCATTTGTGAATGAATTTGTTTTAAAAAAATTAATAATATTTTTCTAACTGTCGAACATAATCTCGTTTTGTTGATCTAAGTGCCTGATTAATTAGCAAAAATTGTGTGGATTCGTGAAATAAATTTTGAGAGGAAAAAAGATTAATCAGTCCTATTTTATAAAAGCTATCCTCTGGAGTATGGTACAGGTTCAACTTAATAGTCGGAGGAGAACCAGAGTACAGTATGCATGCCTCAGCGTCACTGCATGTTAACACGTGTGCATAAAGATTATAAAAATGAGTCCTGAAATGGATTTGTAGATTTTAATCAAGTAATTATCTGTTGACTGTTTCGCAAAGTGGAAATACCGCCAACTCAAAATATGGGAATCGTAGTAAAACCAAAAAAAAAAAAAATTTTAGCAAGTGGAATGCTATGCTCCTCCAAAATTTTCCCAAATGATGTTGACAAGTGAAGTGTCAACATCACATTTACTCACCACATAATCTGTGCAAGTAATATAAAAATGTTTGAAAATAAACAAACGTGTGATCATCTCGTAGATGCATCAATTAGAACTATAAAATAATGAGATTGTTTACTTGGTGGATGAATAAGTCAACATATATCCCCTTGAATAATGGAGATTCAAAACCAACTTTAAAATAAGATGGTCTTATTACAAATCGCCATTGTGAATTTATGGTGTATATATTCTCATATAATAAAAGAATCTTCGGGTTCTTTAATTGATATCTATGAAAATTTTAAACGATCCTACGTATCATCGTAGATCATTGATGACCAAAATTCTCATTTCAAAGCATAAAAGCATCCCCAACAAGGCTCTCTATTTTTTCCTTAGATTTAGGAAGTCAATTGTACTTTTTAGGAATAGGGAGCCATATAAGGAGTGAAGACTCCAACAAGCCTCCCTAAAAATGAGTCCCAATTATTATTTATTTATTTTTAAATTAAAAAATTATTATTTTTAAATAAATTTAAAATATTATTATTTACATAGTTGTTGCAAACTATCAATTTGGGTTAAAAAAAAAAATTGAATCATGATCATAGCTGTTGCAAACTAGCAATTTGGGTTTAAAAAAAAAAATTGAATTTTACAGTGCCTAGCCGTTGGAAAAGAATAAAATGGAGGAAAATAAATGAATTATTTATGTTTAAATTAAAAGAAGTTGAGTTAAATAAAAAATAGGGAGAATGAATTTAGACCATTGAAAATGAGTGATGTGGACTCATCCTCACCATCCATTTCATTTGAGGAGAAATGATTGAAAAATAGGGAGGATGTCTTAGCTCCCTAAATTTAGGGAGGCTTTGACCGGAATTAAAAATAGAGAGCGGGATAAGGAGCTTATTGGAGCACTTTCTGATCGTGGCTCCCTAAATATAGTCAAGGAGGTCCCTAATTCCGGCCTATTAGGGATGCTCTAAGTATTTTTGGATCTTAGAACTTCTATTTCAGTTTTGGATCTGAGAACTTTTAGTTTTTAACAGCATAAACTTTTACACTTTTTTATAACTATGTAATATAATCTAGATGAGAAAGCATGCAACTTCTCAATAATGAGTTTTTGGCCCAAGTTATGTACAGATATTTAATATTCTTATTAACATTTATACATAGACAAGATATGCATATCATCATTTAGGCATTGTTTACATATAGCAAGTTGTTGTATGAGGTATAATATCACTAAAATACAATATCAAAGAATTCTTTGTATATCAATATTGTTCAATGTATTACAAGAGTGAACAAATATATCTATACACAAAGATAACAAAATATGAAGGATTACAAATACAAAATAGATCTAAAGAGGATTGTTCTACAAATCACTCTTTACAAGTACTTGTTCAAATATACAACACAAGTGAATGATATTCAACAAAATAACACATACACATATACAACATAAAAAAGATAGAGAAAGAGATAATGGACACAAGAACTTTACATAGTAAACCTCCGAAGAGGAAACATCCACATGTTGAATCCATAACCATCGGCAAAGCAAATCCACTATATGAAAAGGACATACACATTCAAGGCTATCAACTCTATGATATCCACCTTGATCAAGCCAAAATTGGTATGATTTTGGCCCTCATTTCCGATTCTTTTTGCTTGATTCTCAGGCATTTCCCCGTGTTTAATGGTGCAAAATCAAGTGTTTCAGGTTTTATTAGGTTTAAAGAGCATTTGAGATGAAGTTGAGGACTTGGGTGCAAAAAAGCTCACAAATGGGAAGAAACATGGCATTTTCGCTACTTAAGCAAGAAGAGGTAGCCATATGGTCGCCATGGCGACAGAGGATTATTCAGAGCATTAGAAGGTTGCCACTTGGTCGCCATGGCGACAGAAGGTTGCAAAAATGTGGCGACCACCTCTGCAAATGGCGACCTCACAATTTTACTTAGGGTCGCCATAGCGACCTTTTCATGCAAATGGCGACCTCATCAGGAATTGCTCAAGGTCGCCACTTGCTAAATGGCGAAAAAGATGATGTTCATGGCGACCTTTTCATCTAACCGTTTTGTGCATCAAGGTCGCCACGACGACAAAATGGCGAACTTTGTGCCACATCAGCGAATCAAGCAGTTATCAATACACATTCAAGAGACTGTATATATATAGTGGCCTTTCATCTTCAAAAGAAACACCCCATCTTAGAGAGCACAAAATTCATCCCATTGAGATCTAGATTTCTCATCCATGGCTCATCTTTCCTTTTCCTCCATTTCTTTACTTGTACTCACCTAATTCCATCCAAACCTCAACACCAAACCTGGACTACTTCCCTAAATCATTCCTCTCCTACCATTTCTCCACCCAAATTCCTTTGTCACTTTCCACTAAACATCCACACTTCAAGACACATCCTCTACTTCCACTCTTTACATTTAGGAGCATAAAGGAAAAGAAGGATCAAGCTTAAAGAAGGAGGCCCAAGGATGATTTCCTTATTATTTACTTCCTTTCATTTTATTGCTAATATGTGTAACTAAACCCCTAATCTACAGGATAGATTTGAGGATCATTTGGTTGTGGGTATTAGCCTTAGCTTTGTAATGAATCTCTTATGTGTTCTATTCATTCAAATCATTAGATTCTATTCATTATGTGATTGATTTATATATCCACTTGTTAATTGCAATCTTGTTTAGAGTAATATGTTATATATTCATATTTAGATTGACACTCCTTATGTGATTAAGAACCCATTGAATAGGATAGATTAGTGGTGGGTATATCAACCCCACTAATCTAAGCCTTAAGTGGTTAACATAGTGAGATTGGTCCATTAAAGTGGATATAAGACATTACCCACACTCAATTGCTAATCAATCTATTCCCTAGCAATCATATTAATTGTTTACATCATTATTCTTATCAAGGTTATTGAGTATTCTATTTTTCATATCACTTTTGCATTTTCAATTTAGTAGTTAGTATTGGTGGTTTTTGAAACCACACATCTATCAAATATCATGATTTATTTTACTTGTCTAAGATTAGTCAATCTATATAATTAGCATTCCATATCCCTATGGAATGAACTTGCTTACCATTTGCTATAAAATCACATTTTAAAGGATTTAAGTGGCTTAAAAAGGTTTTCAAGGATCAAACAAATTACATCATTTTTGTGAGTGCACGGCGGCTCATCACACCTCAAGCTATCAAATCCTAGTCTACCCTCGGGCTAGTGAATCACTAAGCCTACTTCCTATCTAAGGTGTGTCCTACACCTCTAAGAAGCAACTTCCTATCTAAGGCTCTCAAGCCTCTAAGAAGATTCCCTTGCTTAGCAATCTAGGTCATAAGGATCCTAGTCAAGCTCTCCTAGCTCAACTATCCAGAGTACGAAACTCCTTGCTAAGACTTTTGCTTGGCTATCCAGAACTCATTCCTAGCCAAGTCTTCTTGCTCAATACAAAGCTTCACTCACTTTGAAAGAGACTTCAACCTTTCCTCAAGCCAAATGATCTAAGTGATGCAAATAATGCAAATCACAATCAACACAACATAGAACATGTGATCAAGACATTCTATGGAACAACTAGACCAAAACATGTGAGAACACAAGAATATAAGACTAGATGCAAAAACATGAATTAAACCTAGAGCATGTGAAAACACCTAACACACAAGCTCATAGTTACATTCACACAAATAACACTTGAATATATCATAATCATGAAGCACAAATTCAAGATGTTATAAACATAGAATGTATTCAATGAGTATTCTAGCCAAAGATTTAGAGCATGGATATATTGATAAATCAATTAAATCCTAGATGTCTCTAAAAACACATACAAGAGCATTAATCATAGATTTCATCAATCAAAGGATCAAAACACATTTCAAGGATTATCAATCATAAAATGATTCAATCAAGTCTCAAATAATCCTAGATGTCAATCTAATCACAATACAACTCTCAAACATGTGAAAATCATAGAATCAAAGAATCTAGTTCACATATGTCTCTAATTAGACTTTTGATTAGGATTGATTATGAAGATATCTTTCTCAATAGCATTCACCATATATATATACATACATATAGAAGAAGAAACCCCAAGAAAATTGAAGGTTATAAAAGAAGAAATCACAAAGATATGACCAATACCTCAAGATCACGAGCTGGTTCATTTTTCTGTGTAGAACCACCAGAAAAGTAGACCAAACAGCTACAAGACCAATTGGAAAAGGTAGAGGACTTGATTGTGAACAATCTCCAACTTGAACCAACCAATTCCAATTTCGTATGAGAAAGTTATGGTGTTTGGAAGGTGAGAAAAAGTTGGGAGAAAATTCTGGTCTAAGGATTTCCAATTTTTGCTTCTTTTAATGAATGAGAGGGAATGAGAAACATTTAAAAGGAAGAGAGAGAGGGAAAAGAACAACCAACCAGCTGATGACACATCAGCTCCACGTGTGGCACACGTGGGCAGAGAGGTGTCTCAGCCGTGTGTCACACTTGGACACATGCTTGGCCATTTGGTTGAGTAACTTCCTCTTGTGCTCCGCTCGCGTTCTTCGGCCATATCCGAGCCTCCGAACTCCGATTTTGAATATGTCTTCAGATTATGAATCATGACTCTCTCTCACACACAATGAAGGCTATGAAACTTTAACAAAAGGTTGAGAATTCATCTTGGAAAACGAAGATGAACACAACTCAAAGAATGGGAACGAAAAGTAGCGTAGCTACATCGTTTGGACTCGAAATCAAATGTATGAGTAGCCGAAATGACTGAGACTCAATAAGGAATCATAATAGATCATATTCAAGTCCAAAAATAATAAAACATTAACATATAAGCACAATGTCACACATGTATGCCGTTTCCTAAACATAGTCTTAGAACATGCAATACTACAATGTATGAGAATTTGAGTTCAATGCATGAGCATGTAAAAACATATGGATGTGTTATATAAATGTTGCACAATGAGCAGGGATATATATAAATTATTTGTGTGTATGTGCCTATTGCCTTGAAGAAGAATGAGGTCTATATTACATTAATTGTGCAATGTAGTCCATTCCTCTTCAAAGGCTCCTTATTGCTTAATCTTTTGGCCACATCTTCCTTTGAAGCTTCAAATCATCAACCTATGAACATTAATCAAATACAAGAAAAGACATCATTTTGATATGGAATATATGCCAAGACAAACTAAAAAACCTAACAGATTTCTTCATATTCTGCTTGAATAATATAAAGCATAATTAATACACAATTTAATACCATTTGGTAACAAGATTATGGCTCTTCTGGAGCCTTTAATCATATATACTGGATCTGATCTAGTATTAACCTTCAGCAAGACAAATTTTTGATCTTGCACTATTGATAATACATTATATATATTGGGGTTTTTGCCCTAAAGCTTATAATTTGTAAATGTGAATTGAACATAAATAAAAGAAGTAGTTTATTCATTAAAATTGTCTCATACATTTATTTATATCATGTCTACTTAACATCCAAGATTGCCGGATGTAATCTCTAACTTAGTATATGAGTGTCATATACAGAAGTATTCAGTTTGAGATAAGCAATCTAAAGAGTCCGTAGATAGCAAATAGAGTTAGGTACTTTATTTGTGGCTAATTTACAGTTGCGGTCCGTTTCGTAATGCACCTTATATGATGTGATCATATAGGATTGGGCCATGATCTATATGAATCTCTCACCAAGATCCGTTACCAAGATGGGATTCATATATATCAACAAATGATGGTTATATATGGGTGATCTTAATCCTGAGTGTCTTATCGACTCCTTCAGGTTAGATCGTGGTTTTTTGATATACCGTGGTTGAGATCGGAGTTGCATTCCTGGTCAATAACTCCGTATGTTGGAATCATGTTTGCTTGTGGCTGGAATGGTTTGCACACAATAGTAGAATCCACTCATTCTTGTGAGAAGTAGATAGTAGTTTCCTTAAGGGTTGATTCGGGGCTTGAACAATATGAGCGCTCTTTTAATTCCATAAGGAATGTATGATTTATTGTTCATTAGAGAATCAATGGTACTTAATGGAAAGATATAATTAGAGGGTATAACGGACATTATGACCCAGTTTTAATTATAAATTACTTGTAAATGATCATACCATATGTAATAGCTATATCAATGGACATCAAGAGTTATTGATTTATGTAAAAACGTCTACAGTTGAGAGAGTGCGGCTTCAGATTTTTAGTGGAATAGCACTGAAGTTAATAGTCATGAAATATTAATTAAAGAGTTTAATTAATTTTTTTTTAAGGATTATTGGAGCTCAAAATATTGTGGGTTCATTAGGTCCCCTTGCTAGCTTGATCGATTTAGGTAACAAGGGTCATGGTTAATTAATTGAAGTGTTCGATTAATTGTATTACGAAAGTGACACGTATATATTTGGGAATTAATTGAATAATGAGATTATTTAATTAAATATTAATGATTAAATTAATTAAATAATTAGATTATTTAATTATGCGATTAATCATTAAATGGAGGGTGTTAGTTGATATTTGGATTTAGGTGAAGATAAAATAATAGGATTATTTTATTTTCACTAAATCAATTATCTAAGTATTTGAATTTAAGTTTAAATTTAAAATACTTATTATCCCTTTTAATATATTAGATATATTTGAAAAGGATAATTAAAAAAGTTTTTAGTTGAAAATATATATAAAATATATTTTGGTAACTAAAAGAGATACCTGATCAACACACAGCATTCACGTGAGAAGTAGAAAAAGAGATCAGGGGGTGCGGTCAACAAGAAGCAAAAAGAAATATATATATATATATATATATGGTTTATTTATTTATTTATTTATTTATTTATTTTTTTATTGTTGTTCTTTACAAGATTAAGGGTGGCTGCTCTTCACCGGTAAAATTTAAAGAACAAGTGTTGTCCTTTTGTGTGTTCTTCTCTTCTACCTCCATATAGGTACCTGAATACCGTGACGCGCCCACACGCCATTGTCAGTTCTGAGAGATAGCGAGGAAGATCAAGTGGTTCAAATCAAGAGCAGATCGTATTAAAGTGAAGGAGCCTCCTACGTAGGTATGAAGAAAATTATTTCTTCTCTTCTCTTCTCTTTTATATATTTCGAATTCGATTTCTTGTTTTTACTGTTCCGAGAAATAGATCATAGGGTTTACTAATCGTAAATTTTTTTAAAGTTCCTTCTGTTGCGCGATCGGTAAACCTGGGTCCCAACAATTGGTATCAGAGCCAATTTTTTGGAATAGGAGAATCGATTTCGATGCTTCTGATATGTATGAATGTGTAGGCACTATTTTAATTGACTGTATGTTGTTTTTAATTAAATGGTTTAATTTTAAAACATAGTTGATCGTTAATTGTATGGTAAAAGGTTGTAATATTTTAGTAATATTAATCTCGGGATGTAATTTTAATATTTTTTTTCTGCTATAAATTCTTTGTTGTATTTTTTCTGCCATGTATTTTATTATGGATGATGAAATCCGACGAAGAAGACAAATGGTGAATGAGTGAAATCGGAAACATGCAGTACTGTTAACTAGGCATTGTTCATGCTGTACTGTTCATGGACACTATTCACCGGTACTGTTCACGAACACTGTTCATTAGAACTGTTCACACATACTATTCTGCGGTACTGTTCACACGGTACTGGTGCGGGCAGCCTACGTGCACGAATGACGGCTATGCGCAAAAGCGTTAATGGGCTGAAAATTCGCAATGTTAGGGTTCTGAATTTGCTATAAGATTTTGGACTGAATTTTATTTGATTTTTTTTTACCTTGGGCCTCAAGTACAGTGTTAAAGTAGCACTTGGGCTTTAGGTTTGATTCATGAGATTGGTCACAATAATAATATATATATATATATTTAATCAAGTTGGACCTGGTTAAAAGCCCAAAATAAATAAGAACCCTAAAGACTTGAAGAATCTTGGAGATCACTTGAAGATTAAGGAATGCCTTGGATATATTTGAAATTAGATTCTTATTATTGTAGGTTAAATAATCCATGATACTCGGTCAACTCATGTATACTTTTAACTATGTGATGATTAAGCATTGCCATGCATACAAATGTCATTTAGATTAGTGTGCCTACACACACACACACACACACACACACACACACATATATATATATTGATATATCATACATGCATTATAGCCATTTATATTATGTGTTTATATATTTTTTTAATTTGATTAAAATGGGTAATTGATGACTCTCTTTACCAAATTGCGAATTATCAAAAGAATGTTTATAAATGAATTTTTACACAATATGCTTTAAGTTTTTAAAACTAGTAAAGCGATAAGCTTAAGATTCATTCCATAAGGATTAGGTTAGATTAATCAATTTGCTATCTAATCTAAGTTAGTCTAACTAGTGTGCAATAAAGTAAATCATGATTAGTGGGATAGTGTGTGATTTGAGAAACAACAAAACAATGCATGTAAAGTAAATATACAAAAATGTAAAGAGAATATGAATGGAGATAGGAATCCAATACAAACAACTTAGATAAGAAAATGAGTTTAAACAATTAAGAGAGGTTTTAGGGAAATGATAGAGTAGCTAATA